>OZ012682.1:29861336-29886336 GCA_963942445.1 Argyra leucocephala
CTTCTTGTTCAGCAGTTGATAAGTCACTGTCTATAAGTATTCAGCAGTCTATAAGTAAAAAAAAAGAAAGTGACACAGAAAAGGTGCTTTCCACTATTGCGGAAGATATTGATGAAGAAGAAACAATGAGGCCGCCAATTCCATTGTTACCACTTATTCAAGTATTGGAATCAATTCCGTATGATGGCACTACTAATAAACCTTCAGCAAAACCCCCACTAACGGTTAAAGTTGCATCTAACGAGGTTCCTGAAGCAGTTCAAGTTCCAACTCCAGTTTATAGATTGGCAATATCACATCTGAGTACAACTACAACCGAGGAAAGTTTGGCAAGCTATATTAAAAATAAATTTAGGATTCAAAATGTTTTTGTTAAATTAATAACTCCAAGGAAATTTAAATATACTCCTAAATTTCTTTCTTTTAAAGTCAGTGTTCCAAATAACAAATTAAGAATCATAAGAAATTTAAAATTTTGGAGTAAAGGAACTATTATCTATAATTTTAATGACACCCTTTCTTCTAATAATAACCTTTCTTCTAATAATAACCTTTCTTATATTACAAATACTAAAAATAAATATACGAATAATAATAATAATAATATCAAAAATAACTTTAAACATAGAAATAGTAAAAACACTAATTCAATGAACATTAAAGGTAATAGCTCCAATAAAAATAAGAACAATAATAATAACATTCATCATAATAATCATAATAATTATAATAATTATAATAATAATAGTTCTAATAAATATTCTAATTTCATAAAAGGGGATACCCTCAATCCTCAACTTTATAAAATCAAATCGACTTCAGCAACACTTTCAAATAATATTAATTCTCTTCCTAATTTTGTTAATCCTTTATCCCCTCCGATAGTGCGTTTAACTCAAAAAGCAGTGGAAACTAATGATAGCATATATATACTCTCTTGCTTAAGAGACCATAGAATATATCAAAATATTAGACTTTTTTTAGCGTACTTACATGATCAAGGTAATGATACAGTTTTTGAGGGAAAAACAAAAACTAATATTAAAATCTTAATTCAACAAGATGGTCTTCCGTCAAACTACACGGAATTATTTAATATTTTTGTGCGATTTCATGAATCACTAGGAGTAAATAAGGATGATACACTCAAAGATTTAAAAGCATACAGAACTCATGTGGAAAATTTGAGAATGGAACGATTACAAAGGGCAAGAGATGCTAACTACAGGTTTTTTCGTCCCTGTGAATAGATCCTCTGTGAACATAGTACAATTAACAAATTCTTCCAATAATCATTCAATTAATTACTCTTGCCATAGTTTGACATGTTATTATCAAAATGTTAGGGGCTTACGTAGTAAGACCTCCTCAGTTTTCATTAATTCCAAAATTTTGGACTATGATATATTTGCTTTAACAGAAACATGGCTTAAAAATTCGATAAATTCCTTAGAGTTGTTTGATTCTTCTTTTTTAGTTTTTAGAAAAGATAGATATCAAGAATCAGTCAATTCGAATAATAATGCCTTCATTGTACCAAAAGGTGGTGGTGTTCTTATTGCAATAAAAAACTCTTTCCAAGTTGAAGAATTCATACTTCCTGAATTCGTTTACCTTGAAATTATTGTTATTAAGATAAAAACTTGATAATAAAGCACTTTTGTTGTTTGTTGCTATATTCCCCCTAGTTCTCATTTGATACTTATTCAAAATTGTCAATAGCAATTAATTCTATATATATCTAAAATGAATTCATTTGATGAAATATTTATATTAGGTGACTTTAATCTCCCAAATGTAAGTTGGGATTTTAATGAAGAAGAAGGATATTTAATACCGAGTCAATTACTTCGGCTTCTGAAATGGAAATTATTGATGGTTTTAATTCTTTTAATATCCAACAAGTCTCACAAATTAAAAATTCTTGTAACAGACAATTGGACTTAGTTTTTACATCTGATTGGTCTAATTTGTATTTCAATAATATTCTTATGCCTCTTTCAATTATTGATCATTATCATCCCCCATTCTGCTTCTCCTATTGTTTTAATAGTCCTCTTATATCTAGTTCTGAAATCTCTTATAAATATAATTTTATAAAAGCTAATTACCTTTCACTCAATAACTATTTTTTGTCTTTTAATTTTGAAACAATACTATCTCAAGTAGATCTCGATCTTGCAATTAACAATTTCTATGAGATCTTATTAGCTGGATTTAATTTATTTGTTCCTTTAATTCTTGAGAGGAATATAAAATCAAGTCCCACTTGGATTAACCAGGAATTAAAAAAACTGAAGAATAAAAGAAACAGGTCATGGATTTTATATATGAAAAATAGGAGTGATTCAAATTATAATAATTTTGTTAATCTTTTTAATTCATATAAAAGTCTTCTGAATTTTAACTACAGAAATTATTTATCCGGTATATCTACCCAGATAAAGCGTGATCCCAAAATATTTTGGAAATTTGTAAATTCCAAAACGCAAATAAGATCAGTTTCCGGCGTCAATGTCTTATAATAATAATTCATCCAATGATGCGACAGTCATTGCAGATTTCTTTAAAACCTTTTTTTCAAGTTGTTTTGAAGACAACACTTGTGAGCCGGACAGCTATGATTCTTAATGGCTGTTAATTCTCATATTATTGAGTTACCTGAAGCTGACTTTTCAAGCTTAAAAATTAAATCCTACTTAGATCGATTAAATAACGATTCTTTCCCGGGCCAGATAATGTGCCTGAAATCGTGTTAAAAAATTGTTCTGAATCACTTGCTCTGCATTGTCAATTCTTTTCACTCGTTCTTTTGAATCTGGCATATTCCCAAACTACTGGAAAAAGTCGTTTATCAGACCAGTGCACAAAAAAGAGTCCAGAAACATGATTACTAACTACAGGCCTATTGCTAAATTATCTTGTATCCCAAAAGTTTTTGAAAAGATAGTTTATGATTCTATATATGAAACCTGTTCAAACTTTTTATCTCTTGCCAACATGGTTTTATGAAAAATAGGTCATACGTTTACCACCTTACAGAGACAGACTAAAACTTTTACACTTAAACACTCTTGAATCCAGAAGAATAGTTGCTGACGTCGTATTTATTTTAATGATTAATTCTGGAAAAATAGATTCACTAATTATCAAAGATAAGATCAATCATCATCGTAATATTAGTACACGTTTTCGTTCTGAAAATATATTCAGATGTTGTTCATCATCGTACAAATTATGGTAAGTTCGAACCCATTAACAGAATGTTTCTCTTAGTTAACAGGTACAGAGACAACATTAATCTTTCTATGAATAAGGAACAACTTAAAATTAACTTATTTTCTTTGTTACCATAACCTCTTATTTTCGTCATAAATAAGTAAAAGTTATTGAATATATATTTAAAATTATGATAGTCTAATTTCTTTTTTCTTTTTTTATATTTAAATTAAAAATTATGTTTGTTGTTTTAATATTAATTTTTATTCTAATTTTAAGAAATATTTTTGTAATATGCTTGTGTTAAGTATAATAAATGAAAATAAAATAAAATAAAATTATTATTATTATTATTATTATTATTATTATTATTATTATTATTATTATTATTATTATTATTATTATTATTATTATTATTATTATTATGATAATTTATTATTATTATTATTATTATTATTATTATTATTATTATTATTATTATTATTATTATTATTATTATTATTATTATTATTATTATTATTATTATTATTATTATTATTATTATTATTATTATTATTATTATTATTATTATTATTATTATTATTATTATTATTATTATTATTATTATTATTATTATTATTATTATTATTATTATTATTATTATTATTATTATTATTATTATTATTATTATTATTATTATATTATTATTATTATTATTAATTATTATTATTATTATTATATTATTATTATTATTATTATTATTATTATTATTATTATTATTATTATTATTATTATTATTATTATTATTATTATTATTATTCCCCCACATGGTAGTGACCTTGACGTGGTGTGGGGGCTTAGCTCGCAATGATTCATCATGCTACGCTGCCGGGAGCATATGGCCCTGGCAGGGTTACCTATGCCAGATTGGATGATGCTTGAGCGGCGTACAAACTACTACCAGCCCCCCTAATCCAGTGGTGTGATGCGACCCGTGCCCAGTGGACTAGTTGGTAGCAAGGGGGTAATACTTAGCTATCGCAAACGGAGCCTCTCTGATACCAGGTCACCTCAGAGAGTTTTTTCCTGACCTTACCGCAGTATCGGGCCTCTGCTGTGGTGGACATTTTATTGCCGCGATACTCGTGGGAACCAAATGGAAAAAAAAAGAAACAAAAAAAATGAAAGAGAGATGGAGTGTGAAGATAGAGCGGAGAGTGGAATGGATGCGGCTCCTTTTACCAGGAGCTTGAAGACGCCCAGGTCTCCCCTGGCGGCGCTTGTGTCAACAGAGACACCAAAAAGAATGAAGGGACAGAGTGACCAAATACAGGCACCGGAGATGGGCCGTGAAGCGGTGGAGGCAGCACCGATGATCGTGCAGGTTGAGGAGCAAGAAAATCAGATTCTAACGAACTCGCCTCGAAGAGCCTTCATGCAAAAGATGAGGGAGGACGAGGAAACCGCCATGCGGCGATGCGTGGATCTGATACGGGAAATGAAGGTTGTTCCAGAAATACAAAAAAATATTTCAAACAAAATTAAGCACGGACTGGCCGAACTTGAGGAGCTGATGGACGTCATCGTCAGTTGCCGGGCAAGTTGGAAAAAAACAGAAGCCGAAGTTGATTGTAGAAAAAAGGAGACAAGGGTTGAGAAAACAGCCAGTACAAAGCGGCCTGCCTCAAGCCCTGCTGAACAGGCTGACGATCGGCGTAAAAAGAAGAAAAAAAAGCAGCCGGGCAAAACCAGCGAGAGACACTGGAGTGGATAAAGGTCCAACCAAAGAAGAAGCGTCTGTTGAAGGCGGCAGTTGAAAATCCTCCAGAGAAAATGGTGGCTAAGACTGTCGCGGCAATGCCTCAGAGAAGTTCGAAAAAAACGAAACCTGACGCAGTGCTTATACGATCAAACGACGGACGCTCCTACGCTCAGGTGCTGGCTGATATCAAAGGAGGAGTTAAGCCAGAAGAGTCGGGGACTGAAATTAAAGGAGTCCGGCAGACCAGGTCTGGGTACACTGAAAACCCCTCCGCCCATGGATATGCGCACCACAACGCATCTAGTTAATGCCCTCTTTCCAGTGCATTCCCAGCGAGCTGCTAGAGTATACAACCGGGATGGCGCTTCTCCGTTTACAATGGAGGAGCTGGAAGTGACCATCCAATCCCTCAAGGTCAAGAAGGCCCCAGGTCCAGACGGTATCCAAGGAGAGATATTAAAGCTGGTTTTTCGGTATAATCCGAATATTCTGTTGAGTATGTACAACGCCTGTCTTTCAGCGGGAATTTTCCCCAAGTGTTGGAAGACAGCTAGGCTGGTACTTATCAGCAAGGAGAAAGGAGACCCGGAGCTACCTTCCTCATACCGTCCGCTGTGCATGCTGGACACTGCTGGAAAGGTTCTAGAGAACTAGAGAAGTTACATAAGCCAAGGCTGTTGTCTGCCATCGAGGCAGCCGGAGGTTTGTCACCGCATCAGTACGGTTTCAGAGCTGGTCGTTCCACAGCAGATGCCATTGTGGAAGTTACATCTGCGATGAGCAGAGCCGAGGACCACAACTATTTTTCACGTCGTATAGTCCTCCTTGTGACTTTAGACGTGAAAAATGCGTTTAATTCGGCCAGATGGAGCGACATGCTTCAAACTCTAGAGCAGGAATTTCGTGTTCCAGAATATCTGCTAGGAATGATCAGCGACTACCTTGACGACCGTACTGTACTCTTCGATACGGCTGAAGGACAAGGGAGTATCACGGTCTCTGGAGGTGCAGCGCAAGGTTCAATCCTCGGTCCCGACCTTTGGAATGCCGCATACGATAGTCTGTTGCGCTTAAACATGCCGGATGAGTCAATGCTCGTCGGATATGCGGACGACGTTGCTGTGCTGATAGCAGCGCGAAACGTGGAGCTCGCCCAACTGAAGCTCAATGAAACCATGCGGTCCATCCTTTCTTGGATGGACAGCCGCGGACTGTCGTTGGCATTGAGCAAGACGGAGGTCGTATTATTATTATTATTATTATTATTATTATTATTATTATTATTATTATTATTATTATTATTATTATTATTATTATTATTATTATTATTATTATTATTATTATTATTATTATTATTATTATTATTATTATTATTATTATTATTATTATTATTATTATTATTATTATTATTATTATTATTATTATTATTATTATTATTAAGGTGTTCAGAGACGCTCTGAGAAAGGCCAAAGAGACTGGAAAATGATCAGCGTCCTCCAGGCAAACTTAAATCGTAGCCGAGTGGCAGATGACCTCCTGCATCAGCTTGCTCGGGAGAAGAGTTCCGACATACTGCTCATTAGTGAGCAGTATATGGACAGAACCACTTCTTGGTTCTCGGACGAGCTTGGTACGGCGGCCATTTGGATACCTGATGCAGCGAAAATCCCGGTACGAGAGCATGGGCGCGGGCGTGGGTTCGTCTGGGTTAAATACGCGGATATCACATTTATAAGCGTCTATCTGACACCCAACGAAGTCATAGCGGATTTCCAAGCGAAATTGGCGAACCTTGAGGATACGGTTTTGAACACGACGGGTCGCGTAGTGATTGGTGGCGATTTCAACGCTAAGGCAACCGAGTGGGGAATGCCCTACCCTGACTCAAGGGGAAGCGAGGTGTTAGGGTTGGCATCCAGAACCGGTTTACTTGTGCTGAATGTCGGCTCGACATCTACTTTTCGTCGACCGGGGTATTCAGAAACCATTCCCGACGTATCCTTTGCCTGTGAGCGCTTGGCCGCTTTGGTCGAAGGCTGGCATGTGATCGAGGACTACACGGGCAGTGACCATCAGTACATTGTATTCGTGGTCCGTGAGAGGCGGCAACTCCAAAGAACAATAAATAGCAGACCACAGCGCTGGAACATGGGGAGAATTGACGAAGCGGTATTTGCAGCGATCATCCGGGGAGGTGTCCAAATGCAGGTCGAGGGGCAGCCTGCAACCCCTCACCAGGCAGGGCCGTTGGTGGATGCCACTCTACGTCAAATCACCCTAGCCTGCGACCGCTCAATGCCTCGGAGGCGAATTCCTCATGGAAAACAGCCAATGTACTGGTGGACAGCCGAGATAGCTGACCTCCGGAGAGATTGTCTCCGACTGCGGAGAAAGGCTCAGAGAGCTAGAACGGAGGAGGAGGTTAGGATCAGGTCCTCGGACCACAAGGAGAAAAAGCGCCAGTTGCGACGTGCAATCAATCACAGCAAGGCGAGATGCTGGGAAGCACTGAGAGAGGATATAAACTCAGATCCATGGGGCTTAGGTTACAAAATTGTAACCCAGAAAATTGGGGCACTGAAAACCCCTCCGCCCATGGACATGCGGACCACAACGCGCCTAGTTAAAGCCCTCTTTCCAGTGCATCTCCAGCGAGCTGCTAGAGTATACAACCGGGATGGCGCTTCCCCGTTTACAATGGAGGAGCTGGAAGTGGCCATCCAATCTCTCAAGGTCAAGAAGGCCCCAGGTCCAGACGGTATCCAAGGAGAGATATTAAAGCTGGTTTTTCGGTATAATCCGAATATTCTGTTGAGTATGTACAATGCCTGTCTCTCAGCGGGAATTTTCCCCAAGTGTTGGAAGACAGCTAGGCTGGTACTAATCAGCAAGGAGAAAGGAGACCCGGAGCTGCCTTCCTCATACCGTCCGCTCTGCATGCTGGACACTGCGGGAAAGGTTCTTGAGAAGTTACTCAAGCCAAGGCTGTTGTCTGCCATCGAGGCAGCTGGAGGTTTGTCTCCGCGTCAGTACGGTTTCAGGGCTGGTCGTTCCACAGCAGATGCCATTGTGGAAGTCACATCTGCGATGAGCAGGGCCGAGGACCACAACCATTTCTCACGTCGTATAGTCCTCCTTGTGACTTTAGACGTGAAAAATGCGTTTAATTCGGCCAGATGGAGCGACATGCTCCAAGCTCTAGAGCAGGAATTTCGTATTCCGGAATATCTGCTAGGAATGATCAGCGACTACCTTGACGACCGTACAGTACTCTTCGATACGACTGAAGGACAAGGGAGTATCACTGTCTCTGGAGGTGCAGCACAAGGTTCAATCCTCGGTCCCGACCTTTGGAATGCCGCATACGACAGTCTGTTGCGATTAAACATGCCGGATGAGTCAATGCTGGTCGGATATGCGGACGACGTTGCCGTGCTGATAGCAGCGCGAAACGTGGAGCTCGCCCAATTGAAGCTCAATCAGACCATGCGGTCCATCCTTTCTTGGATGGACAGCCGCGGACTGTCGTTGGCATTGAGCAAGACGGAGGTCGTAGTGCTGACAAAAAGGAGGATGAACCTTGAGCTCCAGATGCGCATCGGCGAAGAAGAGGTGCAGACAAGACGGGCGGTAAAATATCTCGGCATCATGATTGACAGCAGGCTAAATTACTTTGAGCAGATCAAGAAGACTGCTGACAGGGCCGCAAATGGCGTCATGGCGCTGGCTCGATTGATGGCCAACATAGGTGGACCAAGATCGAGTCGGAGGCGGCTACTGATGTCCGCGGTCCAATCAGTCTTGCTGTACGGTGCCGAGATATGGGGTCATGCTATCGCAAAGGAGTGCTATCGGATAAGGCTGGGTCGGGTCCAAAGGCTGGCGGCGTTGCGAGTGGCGTCTGCTTACAGAACTGTCTCGGAGCCAGCTGTCCTGGTTATCGCTGGCGTCATTCCAATTGCCCTACTCGCAAGGGAGCGTCAGGCGATATACCGGAGAAAGGCCGAAGGAAATATAGAGTCAGTGCAGAAGGAAGAGCGGAATCGCACGCTTCGGCAATGGCAGGAGAACTGGGAACTGGAGGAACGAGGGATATGGACGAGGCGGCTCATCGGGGAGGTTACCCCATGGGTAGAAAGACGACATGGAGAGGTAGATTACTACTTCACTCAGCTGCTGAGTGGACATGGATACTTTCGGGCCTATCTGCACAAGATGGGGAAGGCACGTTCAGCGGAGTGCATATATTGCCACATGCACGATGATGCTGAGCACACTTTTTTCATCTGTGAAAGGTGGGCTCGAGAGCGTGTGCAGCTAAGGGAAGTTGTACCGCGGTTCTCTCCGGACACAGTGGTGGGCCACATTTTACAGGGTAGGGGAGCGTGGGACAGTTTGTCACTCTTTGCGCAGAAAATACTGCGGAAAAAGAAGGTGGACCTAGACACCACAGAGGTCCAACCTACAGACTTTGGCTAGGCAGCAGCCTTCAAGGCGATGGCATTGGACCTAGCCCGAAGTAATGTGACAAACGGTTCCAGGCTAGTGTCCGTGGAGAGCGGGAGGTTTTTTAGTCGGTATGCCCAATATGGGAGACTCCGACATTTGTTGGACGCACGTGCGCCCTTCATCCATAAAGGATTTTCCCTTCTAAAAAAAAAAAAAAAAAAAAAAAAAAAAAAAAAAAAAAAAAAAAATTATTATTATTATTATTATTATTATTATTATTATTATTATTATTATTATTATTATTATTATTATTATTATTATTATTATTATTATTATTATTATTATTATTATTATTATTATTATTATTATTATTATTATTATTATTATTATTATTATTATTATTATTATTATTATTATTATTATTATTATTATTATTATTATTATTATTATTATTATTATTATTATTATTATTATTATTATTATTATTATTATTATTATTATTATTATTATTATTATTATTCCCCCACATGGTAGTGACCTTGACGTGGTGATGCCATTGTGGAAGTTACATCTGCGATGAGCAGAGCCGAGGACCACAACTATTTTTCACGTCGTATAGTCCTCCTTGTGACTTTAGACGTGAAAAATTCGTTTAATTCGGCCAGATGGAGCGACATGCTTCAAGCTCTAGAGCAGGAATTTCGTGTTCCAGAATATCTGCTAGGAATGATCAGCGACTACCTTGACGACCGTACTGTACTCTTCGATACGGCTGAAGGACAAGGGAGTATCACGGTCTCTGGAGGTGCAGCTTAAGGTTCAATCCTCGGTCCCGACCTTTGGAATGCCGCATACGATAGTCTGTTGCGCTTAAACATGCCGGATGAGTCAATGCTCGTCGGATATGCGGACGACGTTGCTGTGCTGATAGCAGCGCGAAACGTGGAGCTCGCCCAACTGAAGCTCAATGAAACCATGCGGTCCATCCTTTCTTGGATGGACAGCCGCGGACTGTCGTTGGCATTGAGCAAGACGGAGGTCGTAGTGCTGACAAAAAGGAGGATGAATCTTGAGCTCCAGATGCGCATCGGCGAAGAAGAGGTGCGGACAAAACGGGCGGTAAAATATCTTGGCATCATGATTGACAGCAGGCTAAATTACTTTGAGCAGATCAAGAAGACTGCTGACAGGGCCGCAAATGGTGTCATGGCGCTGGCTCGATTGATGGCCAACATAGGTGGACCAAGATCGAGTCGGAGGCGGCTACTGATGTCTGCGGTCCAATCAGTCTTGCTGTATGGTGCCGAGATATGGGGTCATGCTCTCGCAAAGGAGTGCTATCGGATAAGGCTGGGTCGGGTCCAAAGGCTGGCGGCGTTGCGAGTGGCGTCTGCTTACAGAACTGTCTCGGAGCCAGCTGTCCTGGTTATCGCTGGCGTCATCCCAATTGCACTACTTGCACGGGAGCGTCAAGCGATATACTGGAGAAAGGCCGAAGAAAATATAGAGTCAGTGCAGCAGGAAGAGCGGAATCGCACGCTTCGGCAATGGCAGGAGAACTGGGAACTGGAGGAACGAGGGATATCGACGAGGCGGCTCATCGGGGAGGTTACCCCATGGGTAGAACGTCGACATGGAGAGGTAGATTACTACTTCACTCAGCTGCTGAGTGGACATGGATACTTTCGGGCCTATCTGCACAAGATGGGGAAGGCACGTTAAGCGGAGTGCATATATTGCCACATGCACGATGATGCTGAGCACACTTTTTTCATCTGTGAAAGGTGGGCTCGAGAGCGTATGCAGCTAAGGGAAGTTGTACCGCGGTTCTCTCCGGACACAGTTGTGGACCACATTTTACAGGATAGGGGAGCGTGGGACAGTTTGTCACTCTTTTCGCAGAAAATACTGCGGAAAAAGAAGGTGGACCTAGACACCACCGAGGTCCAACCTACAGACTTTGTGTAGGCAGCAGCCTTCATTGGACCTAGCCCGAAGTAATGTGACAAACGGTTCCAGGCTAGTGTCCGTGGAGAGCGGGAGGTTTTTTTAGTCGGTATGCCCAATATGGGAGACTCCGACATTGTTGGACGCACGTGCGCCCTTCATCCATAAAGGATTTTCCCTTCTAAAAAAAAAAAAAAAAAAAAAAAAAAATTATTATTATTATTATTATTATTATTATTATTATTATTATTATTATTATTATTATTATTGTTATTATTATTATTTTTATTATTATTATTATTATTATTATTATTATTATTATTATTATTATTATTATTATTATTATTATTATTATTATTATTATTATTATTATTATTATTATTATTATTATTATTATTATTATTATTATTATTATTATTCTCATTCTGTTCTTCTTTCTATAAAGTACTTAATCGCGCATTAATAAAATAATTCCAAATAATTCCAAATTATTAAAAAAAAAAAAAAAAAAAAAAAAAAAAAATCATTTTGTGAGCTCAATAATTAATTAATGAACTTGTTTGAACTTTATTAATGTGCAATTGCATTTTGTTTGTGATATTACAATTATTACTTTAAACTTTAATTTGTGCAAACTAAGCAATTATTACCATAAAGTTAAAAAACGTTAAAAAAATAAAAAACCAAATTCGCTTTTTCACTTAATTCAAATAAGAAATAAAAATAAAATATAAATAATAATAACAATAAATAATGGCTTCTACTAAAATTACAAAATGCAGCGTCGCCAATTGCAGTGCCAGCGATAACAAATTAGAGGTTGTGAAGTGCAACTTATGTAATAAAACATTTCATGGCGTATGTCTTAATGCTCCACGCGGCTGGTACTCAGCTTTTTTGATTCAGTATTTTGTCTGTAGTGAATGTACTACCAAATCTCAGCATTGTAACTGCGAAGCTACATTCAACGTAATTAAGGATGATCTCCGTAGTTACACCACCAAATGTGCTGAAACAATTAATGCTAATACTGTTGCTTTCGGAGAAATGTGCAACAGTTTTGAAACAATTCATTCAACTTTCTCCAACTTTTTTGAGAAGCAAAAGATATCTATAGGAAATATAGTGAGAGAAGAAATTGGCAAAACCACATCGACATTAATCACCTTACTTAACGAGCAATCAAACACGAACAACAATTCAGCGACACTAAAAACAATAAATTCAGATCTGCTGCTAATAAATAAACAAAATGAGAATGATCATCAGGAGCTTTTTATATCGCAAAATACCATACTTAACGATATAGTTTTATTGAAGAAACAACTTGATGAAATAAGCTTAAACATAAAATATAATTGCACTAGTTCAATCAATGAAAGTATATCTAATGCAATTGAAAGTTTAAGTCCGCAAAGATCGCTTCAACAAGAGCTGGCTGACGTAAATATGTTCAGAACTTCTACTACTTCTTGTTCAGCAGTTGATAAGTCACTGTCTATAAGTATTCAGCAGTCTATAAGTAAAAAAAAAGAAAGTGACACAGAAAAGGTGCTTTCCACTATTGCGGAAGATATTGATGAAGAAGAAACAATGAGGCCGCCAATTCCATTGTTACCACTTATTCAAGTATTGGAATCAATTCCGTATGATGGCACTACTAATAAACCTTCAGCAAAACCCCCACTAACGGTTAAAGTTGCATCTAACGAGGTTCCTGAAGCAGTTCAAGTTCCAACTCCAGTTTATAGATTGGCAATATCACATCTGAGTACAACTACAACCGAGGAAAGTTTGGCAAGCTATATTAAAAATAAATTTAGGATTCAAAATGTTTTTGTTAAATTAATAACTCCAAGGAAATTTAAATATACTCCTAAATTTCTTTCTTTTAAAGTCAGTGTTCCAAATAACAAATTAAGAATCATAAGAAATTTAAAATTTTGGAGTAAAGGAACTATTATCTATAATTTTAATGACACCCTTTCTTCTAATAATAACCTTTCTTCTAATAATAACCTTTCTTATATTACAAATACTAAAAATAAATATACGAATAATAATAATAATAATATCAAAAATAACTTTAAACATAGAAATAGTAAAAACACTAATTCAATGAACATTAAAGGTAATAGCTCCAATAAAAATAAGAACAATAATAATAACATTCATCATAATAATCATAATAATTATAATAATTATAATAATAATAGTTCTAATAAATATTCTAATTTCATAAAAGGGGATACCCTCAATCCTCAACTTTATAAAATCAAATCGACTTCAGCAACACTTTCAAATAATATTAATTCTCTTCCTAATTTTGTTAATCCTTTATCCCCTCCGATAGTGCGTTTAACTCAAAAAGCAGTGGAAACTAATGATAGCATATATATACTCTCTTGCTTAAGAGACCATAGAATATATCAAAATATTAGACTTTTTTTAGCGTACTTACATGATCAAGGTAATGATACAGTTTTTGAGGGAAAAACAAAAACTAATATTAAAATCTTAATTCAACAAGATGGTCTTCCGTCAAACTACACGGAATTATTTAATATTTTTGTGCGATTTCATGAATCACTAGGAGTAAATAAGGATGATACACTCAAAGATTTAAAAGCATACAGAACTCATGTGGAAAATTTGAGAATGGAACGATTACAAAGGGCAAGAGATGCTAACTACAGGTTTTTTCGTCCCTGTGAATAGATCCTCTGTGAACATAGTACAATTAACAAATTCTTCCAATAATCATTCAATTAATTACTCTTGCCATAGTTTGACATGTTATTATCAAAATGTTAGGGGCTTACGTAGTAAGACCTCCTCAGTTTTCATTAATTCCAAAATTTTGGACTATGATATATTTGCTTTAACAGAAACATGGCTTAAAAATTCGATAAATTCCTTAGAGTTGTTTGATTCTTCTTTTTTAGTTTTTAGAAAAGATAGATATCAAGAATCAGTCAATTCGAATAATAATGCCTTCATTGTACCAAAAGGTGGTGGTGTTCTTATTGCAATAAAAAACTCTTTCCAAGTTGAAGAATTCATACTTCCTGAATTCGTTTACCTTGAAATTATTGTTATTAAGATAAAACTTGATAATAAAGCACTTTTTGTTGTTTGTTGCTATATTCCCCCTAGTTCTCATTTTGATACTTATTCAAAATTGTCAATAGCAATTAATTCTATTATATCTAAAATGAATTCATTTGATGAAATATTTATATTAGGTGACTTTAATCTCCCAAATGTAAGTTGGGATTTTAATGAAGAAGAAGGATATTTAATACCGAGTCAAATTACTTCGGCTTCTGAAATGGAAATTATTGATGGTTTTAATTCTTTTAATATCCAACAAGTCTCACAAATTAAAAATTCTTGTAACAGACAATTGGACTTAGTTTTTACATCTGATTGGTCTAATTTGTATTTCAATAATATTCTTATGCCTCTTTCAATTATTGATCATTATCATCCCCCATTCTGCTTCTCCTATTGTTTTAATAGTCCTCTTATATCTAGTTCTGAAATCTCTTATAAATATAATTTTATAAAAGCTAATTACCTTTCACTCAATAACTATTTTTTGTCTTTTAATTTTGAAACAATACTATCTCAAGTAGATCTCGATCTTGCAATTAACAATTTCTATGAGATCTTATTAGCTGGATTTAATTTATTTGTTCCTTTAATTCTTGAGAGGAATATAAAATCAAGTCCCACTTGGATTAACCAGGAATTAAAAAAACTGAAGAATAAAAGAAACAGGTCATGGATTTTATATATGAAAAATAGGAGTGATTCAAATTATAATAATTTTGTTAATCTTTTTAATTCATATAAAAGTCTTCTGAATTTTAACTACAGAAATTATTTATCCGGTATATCTACCCAGATAAAGCGTGATCCCAAAATATTTTGGAAATTTGTAAATTCCAAACGCAAATAAGATCAGTTTCCGGCGTCAATGTCTTATAATAATAATTCATCCAATGATGCGACAGTCATTGCAGATTTCTTTAAAACCTTTTTTTCAAGTTGTTTTGAAGACAACACTTGTGAGCCGGACAGCTATGATTCTTTAATGGCTGTTAATTCTCATATTATTGAGTTACCTGAAGCTGACTTTTCAAGCTTAAAAATTAAATCCTACTTAGATCGATTAAATAACGATTCTTTTCCCGGGCCAGATAATGTGCCTGAAATCGTGTTAAAAAATTGTTCTGAATCACTTGCTCTGCCATTGTCAATTCTTTTCACTCGTTCTTTTGAATCTGGCATATTCCCAAACTACTGGAAAAAGTCGTTTATCAGACCAGTGCACAAAAAAGAGTCCAGAAACATGATTACTAACTACAGGCCTATTGCTAAATTATCTTGTATCCCAAAAGTTTTTGAAAAGATAGTTTATGATTCTATATATGAAACCTGTTCAAACTTTTTATCTTCTTGCCAACATGGTTTTATGAAAAATAGGTCAACTGTTACTAACTTAGTAGAATGTTGCTCTTCTTTTTGCAACACAATGGAAGCTGGTTTTCAAACTGATGTAATATACACTGATATGAGTAAAGCGTTTGATATTCTACCACACAATGTTATTACTAAGAAGCTTGCTAACCTTAATTTTCCACCAACATTCATAAATTGGATTCAATCGTACCTAGTTGACCGAACATATAATGTACTTTTTAGATCTATTATTTCTGATCCATACAATGCTAATTCTGGAGTTCCGCAGGGCAGTCACTTAGGACCACTACTGTTCATTTTATCTATTAATGATGTAACAACAATTTTGAGAAATAGCAGCGTATCCATATATGCTGATGATGTCAAAATCTTTAAGGCAATTAAGTCACCTAATGAAGTTACTTTACTTCAAGAAGATCTTAATTTGTTCTTAAACTGGTGTGACGTCAATGGATTAAAATTGAACGTGGAGAAATGTGCTCAAATCAGTTACACTCGTCGGACTTCTCCGATAATTTCGAATTATACCCTTGATAACAAGATTATCAAGAGAGTTAGTTGTTTTAATGATCTCGGGGTCATGTTCGATGATAAATTATCATTTAAACAACATTTCAACATTATCGTCAATAAAGCAAATTCAATACTAGGCTTTGTTAAAAGATGGTCAAAAGAATTTAATGACCCTTATGTAATTAAATCTCTATTCACTTCTTTAGTTCGCTCAAATCTAGAATATGCTAGCCCAGTATGGTCACCTAACTACGTCGACCATATCAATAGGATTGAAGCTATTCAAAAGAAGTTCCTTAGATTCGCTTTAAGAAACCTTCCTTGGTCTGATCCTATACGTTTACCACCTTACAGAGACAGACTAAAACTTTTACACTTAAACACTCTTGAATCCAGAAGAATAGTTGCTGACGTCGTATTTATTTTAATGATTAATTCTGGAAAAATAGATTCACTAATTATCAAAGATAAGATCAATCATCATCGTAATATTAGTACACGTTTTCGTTCTGAAAATATATTCAATGTTGTTCATCATCGTACAAATTATGGTAAGTTCGAACCCATTAACAGAATGTTTCTCTTAGTTAACAGGTACAGAGACAACATTAATCTTTCTATGAATAAGGAACAACTTAAAATTAACTTATTTTCTTTGTTACCATAACCTCTTATTTTCGTCATAAATAAGTAAAAGTTATTGAATATATATTTAAAAATTATGATAGTCTAATTTCTTTTTTCTTTTTTTATATTTAAATTAAAAATTATGTTTGTTGTTTTAATATTAATTTTTATTCTAATTTTAAGAAATATTTTTGTAATATGCTTGTGTTAAGTATAATAAATGAAAATAAAATAAAATAAAATTATTATTATTATTATTATTATTATTATTATTATTATTATTATTATTATTATTATTATTATTATTATTATTATTATTATTATTATTATTATTATTATTATTATTATTATTATTATTATTATTATTATTATTATTATTATTATTATTATTATTATTATTATTATTATTATTATTATTATTATTATTATTATTATTATTATTATTATTATTATTATTATTATTATTATTATTATTATTATTATTATTATTATTATTATTATTATTATTATTATTATTATTATTATTATTATTATTATTATTATTATTATTATTATTATTATTATTATTATTATTATTATTATTATTATTATTATTATTATTATTATTATTATTATTATTATTATTATTATTATTATTATTATTATTATTATTATTATTATTATTATTATTATTATTATTATTATTATTATTATTATTATTATTATTATTATTATTATTATTATTATTATTATTATTATTATTATTATTATTATTATTATTATTATTATTATTATTATTATTATTATTATTATTATTATTATTATTATTATTATTATTATTATTATTATTATTATTATTATTATTATTATTATTATTATTATTATTATTATTATTATTATTATTATTATTATTATTATTATTATTATTATTATTATTATTATTATTATTATTATTATTATTATTATTATTATTATTATTATTATTATTATTATTATTATTATTATTATTATTATTATTATTATTATTATTATTATTATTATTATTATTATTATTATTATTATTATTATTATTATTATTATTATTATTATTATTATTATTATTATTATTATTATTATTATTATTATTATTATTATTATTATTATTATTATTATTATTATTATTATTATTATTATTATTATTATTATTATTATTATTATTATTATTATTATTATTATTATTATTATTATTATTATTATTATTATTATTATTATTATTATTATTATTATTATTATTATTATTATTATTATTATTATTATTATTATTATTATTATTATTATTATTATTATTATTATTATTATTATTATTATTATTATTATTATTATTATTATTATTATTATTATTATTATTATTATTATTATTATTATTATTATTATTATTATTATTATTATTATTATTATTATTATTATTATTATTATTATTATTATTATTATTATTATTATTATTATTATTATTATTATTATTATTATTATTATTATTATTATTATTATTATTATTATTATTATTATTATTATTATTATTATTATTATTATTATTATTATTATTATTATTATTATTATTATTATTATTATTATTATTATTATTATTATTATTATTATTATTATTATTATTATTATTATTATTATTATTATTATTATTATTATTATTATTATTATTATTATTATTATTATTATTATTATTATTATTATTATTATTATTATTATTATTATTATTATTATTATTATTATTATTATTATTATTATTATTATTATTATTATTATTATTATTATTATTATTATTATTATTATTATTATTATTATTATTATTATTATTATTATTATTATTATTATTATTATTATTATTATTATTATTATTATTATTATTATTATTATTATTATTATTATTATTATTATTATTATTATTATTATTATTATTATTATTATTATTATTATTATTATTATTATTATTATTATTATTATTATTATTATTATTATTATTATTATTATTATTATTATTATTATTATTATTATTATTATTATTATTATTATTATTATTATTATTATTATTATTATTATTATTATTATTATTATTATTATTATTATTATTATTATTATTATTATTATTATTATTATTATTATTATTATTATTATTATTATTATTATTATTATTATTATTATTATTATTATTATTATTATTATTATTATTATTATTATTATTATTATTATTATTATTATTATTATTATTATTATTATTATTATTATTATTATTATTATTATTATTATTATTATTATTATTATTATTATTATTATTATTATTATTATTATTATTATTATTATTATTATTATTATTATTATTATTATTATTATTATTATTATTATTATTATTATTATTATTATTATTATTATTATTATTATTATTATTATTATTATTATTATTATTATTATTATTATTATTATTATTATTATTATTATTATTATTATTATTATTATTATTATTATTATTATTATTATTATTATTATTATTATTATTATTATTATTATTATTATTATTATTATTATTATTATTATTATTATTATTATTATTATTATTATTATTATTATTATTATTATTATTATTATTATTATTATTATTATTATTATTATTATTATTATTATTATTATTATTATTATTATTATTATTATTATTATTATTATTATTATTATTATTATTATTATTATTATTATTATTATTATTATTATTATTATTATTATTATTATTATTATTATTATTATTATTATTATTATTATTATTATTATTATTATTATTATTATTATTATTATTATTATTATTATTATTATTATTATTATTATTATTATTATTATTATTATTATTATTATTATTATTATTATTATTATTATTATTATTATTATTATTATTATTATTATTATTATTATTATTATTATTATTATTATTATTATTATTATTATTATTATTATTATTATTATTATTATTATTATTATTATTATTATTATTATTATTATTATTATTATTATTATTATTATTATTATTATTATTATTATTATTATTATTATTATTATTATTATTATTATTATTATTATTATTATTATTATTATTATTATTATTATTATTATTATTATTATTATTATTATTATTATTATTATTATACCCCCACATGGTAGTGACCTTGACGTGGTGTGGGGGCTTAGCTCGCAATGATTCATCATGCTACGCTGCCGGGAGCATATGGTCCTGGCAGGGTTACCTATGCCAGATTGGATGATGCTTGAGCGGCGTACAAACTACTACCAGCCCCCCTAATCCAGTGGTGTGATGCGACCCGTGCCCAGTGGACTAGTTGGTAGCAAGGGGGTAATACTTAGCTATCGCAAACGGAGCCTCTCTGATACCAGGTCACCTCAGAGGTTCAATCCTCGGTCCCGACCTTTGGAATGCCGCATACGATAGTCTGTTGCGCTTAAACATGCCGGATGAGTCAATGCTCGTCGGATATGCGGACGACGTTGCCGTGCTGATAGCAGCGCGAAACGTGGAGCTCGCCCAACTGAAGCTCAATCAAACCATGCGGTCCGTCCTTTCTTGGATGGACAGCCGCGGACTGTCGTTGGCATTGAGCAAGACGGAGGTCGTAGTGCTGACAAAAAGGAGGATGAACCTTGAGCTCCAGATGCGCATCGGCGAAGAAGAGGTGCAGACAAAACGGGCGGTAAAATATCTCGGCATCATGATTGACAGCAGGCTAAATTACTTTGAGCAGATCAAGAAGACTGCTGACAGGGCCGCAAATGGTGTCATGGCGCTGGCTCGATTGATGGCCAACATAGGTGGACCAAGATCGAGTCGGAGGCGGCTACTGATGTCTGCGGTCCAGTCAGTCTTGCTGTATGGTGCCGAGATATGGGATCATGCTCTCGCAAAGGAGTGCTATCGGATAAGGCTGGGTCGGGTCCAAAGGCTGGCGGCGTTGCGAGTGGCGTCTGCTTACAGAACTGTCTCGGAGCCAGCTGTCCTGGTTATCGCTGGCGTCATCCCAATTGCACTACTTGCAAGGGAGCGTCAAGCGATATACCGGAGAAAGGCCGAAGAAAATATAGAGTCAGTGCAGCAGGAAGAGCGGAATAGCACGCTTCGACAATGGCAGGAGAACTGGGAACTGGAGGAACGAGGGATATGGACGAGGCGGCTCATCGGGGAGGTTACCCCATGGGTAGAACGTCGACATGGAGAGGTAGATTACTAATTCACTCAGCTGCTGAGTGGACATGGATACTTTCGGGCCTATCTGCACAAGATGGGGAAGGCACGTTCAGCGGAGTGCATATATTGCCACATGCACGATGATGCTGAGCACACTTTTTTCATCTGTGAAAGGTATGCTGAGCACACTTTTTTCATCTGTGAAAGGTGGGCTCGAGAGCGTATGCAGCTAAGGGAAGTTGTACCGCGGTTCTCTGCGGACACAGTTGTGGACCACATTTTACAGGATAGAGGAGCGTGGGACAGTTTGTCACTCTTTTCGCAGAAAATACTGCGGAAACAGAAGGTGGACCTAGACACCACAGAGGTCCAACCTACAGACTTTGGCTAGGCAGCAGCCTTCAAGGCGAAGGCATTGGACCTAGCCCGAAGTAATGTGACAAACGGTTCCAGGCTAGTGTCCGTGGAGAGCGGGAGGTTTTTTTTAGTCGGTATGCCCAATATGGGAGACTCCGACATTGTTGGACGCACGTGCGCCCTTCAACCATAAAGGATTTTCCCTTCTAAAAAAAAAAAAAAAAAAAATTATTATTATTATTATTATTATTATTATTATTATTATTATTATTATTATTATTATTATTATTATTATTATTATTATTCCCCCACATGGTAGTGACCTTGACGTGGTGTGGGGGCTTAGCTCGCAATGATTCATCATGCTACGCTGCCGGGAGCATATGGTCCTGGTAGGGTTACCTATGCCAGATTGGATGATGCTTGAGCGGCGTACAAACTACTACCAGCCCCCCTAATCCAGTGGTGTGATGCGACCCGTGCCCAGTGGACTAGTTGGTAGCAAGGGGGTAATACTTAGCTACCGCAAACGGAGCCTCTCTGATACCAGGTCACCCCAGAGAGTTTTTCCCTGACCTTACCGCAGTATCGGGCCTCTGCTGTGGTGGACATTTTATTGCCGCGATACTCGTGGGAACCAAATGGAAAAAAAAAGAAACAAAAAAAATGAAAGAGAGATGGAGTGTGAAGATAGAGCGGAGAGTGGAATGGATGCGGCTCCTTTTACCAGGAGCGGGAAGACGCCCAGGTCTCCCCTGGCGGCGCTTGTGTCAACAGAAACACCAAAAAGAATGAAGGGACAGAGTGACCAAATACAGGCACCGGAGATGGGCCGTGAAGCGGTGGAGGCAGCACCGATGATCGTGCAGGTTGAGGAGCAAGAAAATCAGATTCTAACGAACTCGCCTCGAAGAGCCTTCATGCAAAAGATGAGGGAGGACGAGGAAACCGCCATGCGGCGATGCGTGGATCTGATACGGGAAATGAAGGTTGTTCCAGAAATACAAAAAAATATTTCAAACAAAATTAAGCATGGACTGGCCGAACTTGAGGAGCTGATGGACGTCATCGTCAGTTGCCGGGCAAGTTGAAAAAAAAACAGAAGCCGAAGTTGATTGTAGAAAAAAGGAGACAAGGGTTGAGATAACAGCCAGTACAAAGCGGCCTGCCTCAAGCCCTGCTGAACAGGCTGACGATCGGCGTAAAAAGAAGAAAAAAAAAGCAGCCGGGCAAAACCAGCGAGAGACACTGGAGTGGATAAAGGTCCAACCAAAGAAGAAGCGTCTGTTGAAGGCGGCAGTTGAAAATCCTCCAGAGAAAATGGTGGCTAAGACTGTCGCGGCAATGCCTCAGAGAAGTTCGAAAAAAACGAAACCTGACGCAGTGCTTATACGATCAAACGACGGACGCTCCTACGCTCAGGTGCTGGCTGATATCAAAGGAGGAGTTAAGCCAGAAGAGTCGGGGACTGAAATTAAAGGAGTCCGGCAGACCAGGTCTGGAGGTCTCCTAATAGAACTAGGTCCTGGAACCAAAAATCGAGAAGCCTTCAGGGAAGCGATTAAAGGAGTATTGGGGGACAAGGCTACAGTAAATGGCCTTGAACCAAAATGCACTATTGTGATTCGGGATTTGGAATGCGTTGCCACAAAAGTGGAAGTGGAGGACGCAATACGGCGAGATATCCCGGAAATAGGGGTTTTCAGGGTTGGGCTGACGACGGAAAATAATTGGGGGCAGAGAGCTGCAATCGTTGACCTGCCCGAACAAGCTGCCATAAAGCTGCTGAAGCAGGGAAGGCTCAAGGTAGGATGGGTTTACTGCAGGATTAAGCCAAGGACTGATGTCACACATTGCTACAGGTGTCTGAGTTTCGGTCACATGGCTGGCTCTTGCAGGGGACCTGACCGAGGCAAAGCCTGCTGCCGCTGCGGAAAGAAGGGACATATCGCTAAGGCCTGTAAAGAGAAAGCCCACTGCATACTCTGTGCCGATGCGGGCGAGCATCATGGAAATCTAGAACACGCTCTAGGCACAGGGTTATGCAAGGTGTTCAGAGATGCTCTGAGAAAGGCCAAAGAGACAGGGAAATGATCAGCGTCCTCCAGGCAAACCTAAACCGAAGCCGAGTGGCAGATGACCTTCTGCATCAGCTTGTCCGGAGAAGAGTTCCGACATACTGCTCATTAGTGAGCAGTATAAGGACAGAACCACTTCTTGGTTCTCGGACGAGCTGGGTACGGCTGCCATCTGGATACCTGACCCAGCGAAAATTTCGGTACGAGATCATGGGCGCGGGCGTGGTTTCGTATGGGTGAAACATGCGGATATCACTTTTATAAGTGTTTACCTGACACCCAACGAGGCCATAGCGGATTTCCGAGCGAAATTGGCGGACCTAGAGGATACGGTTCTGAACACGACGGGTCGCATAGTGATTGGTCGCGATTTCAACGCTAAGGCAACGGAGTGGGGAATGCCTTACCCTGACTCGAGGGGAAGCGACGTGCTAGGGTTTGCATCCAGAACGGGCTTACTTGTTCTGAATGCTGGCTCGGCATCTACTTTCCGTCGACCGGGGTACTCAGAAACCATTCCCGACGTATCCTTTGCCTGTGAGCGCTTGGCCGCTTTGGTCGAAGGCTGGCATGTGATCGAGGACTACACGGGCAGTGATCATCAATACATTGTATTCGTGGTCCGTGAGAGAAGGCAACTCCAAAGAACAATTACTAACAGACCACAGCGCTGGAACATGGGGAGAATTGACGAAGCAGTATTTGCAGCGGTCATCCTGGGAGGTTTCCAAATGCAGGTTGAGGGGGAGCCTGCAAGCCCTCACGAGGCAGGGCCATTGGTTGACGCCACTCTGCGTCAAATCACTCTAGCCTGCGACCGCTCAATGCCTCGGAGGCGAGTTCCTCATGGAAAACAGGCTATGTACTGGTGGACAGCCGAGATAGCTGACCTCCGGAGAGATTGTCTCCGGCTGAGGAGAAAGGCTCAGAGAGCTAGAACAGAAGAGGAGGTTAGGCTCAGGTCCTCGGATCACAAGGAGAAAAAGCGCCAGTTGTGACGTGCAATCAATCCCAGCAAGGCGAGATGCTGGGAAGCGCTGAGAGGGGATATAAACTCAGATCCATGGGGTTTAGGTTACAAAATTGTAACCCAGAAAATTGGGGCACTGAAAGCCGCTCCGCCCATGGATATGCGCACCACAACGCATCTAGTTAATGCCCTCTTTCCAGTGCATTCCCAGCGAGCTGCTAGAGTATACAACCGGGATGGCGCTTCTCCGTTTACAATTGAGGAGCTGGAAGTTGCCATCCAATCCCTCAAGGTCAAGAAGGCCCCAGGTCCAGACGGTATCCAAGGAGAGATACTAAAGCTGGTTTTTCGGTATAATCCGAATATTCTGTTGAGTATGTACAACGCCTGTCTTTCACCGG